>JAJOZX010008413.1:0-35000 GCA_023014485.1 Bathynomus jamesi | reverse complement strand
TTTCCCGTAGATGTTTCAAAACTTGTAGGTACCAGCAGGGGCGTACCCAGGATTTGGTCAAGAGTGGGGAGCATGTGAGTAACTAAAGCCAAGGTGTGTATATACGAGGGTACTTCAATAAGTATCCACACTTTTTATTTTAGTGATAATATAGTATATATATATACTTGTAATAACGAGCCAAACTGAAATCTATAGGTTTATTTAGGCTAGCAACAGTATAAGCTTATTTAGGCTAGCAACAGTATAATAACAGTTGAAATAATCTTTTAAGTCGTGGCGACAGCTGCTCGTTATATAAAGAAATAGCTCTTCAGGGTGAACAGTGTAGGTGAGCTCAGCCTTGTACCGCTCAAGTCCTTTATAACAAAGTTCAAGATATTTCGAAGAGTCTATACCTTTTAAATACGCATCCATTTCCAGACCATTCTCGGTAAACCCGTCGAACAGAGCGGTGTATGCGTATTCAAGAACTGTATCAAAATAAAGCATATCGGCAACATGTGCATCTAATATATGCTTTAGCTTGCATCAGACGCATTCTTCCACATCAGCCGTATATTAATGTATGGATGGTCGCGATTTATACATAGCGTACAAATAATGGCATATGAGGGTGCATCACTAATCTGTTCTCTTCTTGTGCCTACACCTGCAGGTATTTTATAACGATCCTTCCCCACTTCTGAACTCCCACGAAAATTATATTCATTTCCTCAACACTTAAATAAATAACATTCCGTTCACCAGAGTTTGTTTGCCTAGAAGTCGTTTCAAGTACATAGTTAATAACGGCAGCGGTTTTACGCCTGAACACACGCACTGACTTCTTCACGGACACATCGTATACGGCAATGAGAATGCTGCTCAACGGAAGCTCCATCGTATTCTATTGTGAGGAGTGCACGCCCAGTCGGGTCAAGCTCTGAGGTGACTATGAGCAGCCGGTGCGCGGTTTGGCACAGAGGGAGGTGTGGGGGGATGAGTCACACGCGAGTGTCATACCATGCGTTAGTGATTCGTGTACGGGTTTGTTCCAGCATGAGTCATGTGAATGCTTGTGTCCCATTATGCCGAGCAATCAGAATTTTTCTGATACATGAAGTAATAACGGCTTTAATGTTTTACCACTTCCATTTCCCGGAATGCGCACCAGGCATCTTCGTTCAGGAGTATTCAACATTGTATTTTCTCGAACTACGCACATTTTATTAACACTCCGGCGCACTATTTGAGAGAAACATGTGCCGATATATATTTGTCCTTTTTGCTTAGCAGGCGATACTCGGCTCTAAACTCTATTAAAAACTCGCACAGGCCTTTAGCCACAACCTCACTGCGAACCTCGTCATGATATATATAAGTGTAATGATAAAAATATTTCAGATTGTCCATGATGACAAGATTTATATTTTCAGCCGCAGGGTATGTTTACTCGGTACGATGCAGCATTACATAACACCGCTTGTCACACCATTCATCAACAAGACTCATTACCAATACCCGTTGCTTCTTTTCTACACGTATTGTTTCTTTCACTTCACGGTATATGTACGCCTTTACGCAGTTTAGTTCAACGACGTAGTCCATTACATCGTTTGTGCCACGAAATCCGGCAATGCTCTCGCCAGAATATCCCTAGACTATTTGAACCTCTTGCTCCTCACGGTTCGCACGGTTCAATGTAGCCTTAAAAGCCTCAAAGGAAATGGGGCTAGGGATTCTTTCAGTATTCACCTCATCTGTAGACTTTATCGAATACCACTTCATAAATGTCGAGCACGAAATATGAAAGGTAGCTATCACTATTTATCGTCTACGCGAGAAATCTTCAAAATACACGTCTGAGATCCAGGCCTTGCTGCGGTCAACTGAGCACGCAAGCGTAGAAATATGCCCAGATAGTAGTAAAAGTCACGTGACCCTTTCATTGATCATGCAGTGGGCGGAGCTTAGAATTTTTTCCTGCACATACACGCGAACACACACACACACACACACCACACACACACAAAAGGGAGAAAATGAATCGCTAATTGAAACATGATTTATTTAATAAACATCAAGTAAATAACACTGGTCTGCATGAAAATCGATTTCTTTATTTTGAGTTGTGATTCTGAAGCAGTTCGCTGCGCTGAATTAAAAAATGCTACCAGTTTTTTTCTATCACCCACAGTTTTAAAGTTATTAGCAAAACAATTTTGGGGCGTTTTGTAATTTTTTTACCTTTTTTATCTTTAATTAATTTCGTTTTTTCATATTTTTCAGATAGATAATTCTAACATTACGTCTTTAAAATTTTAATAATGGCTTCTAGAGGATGTACCCATAGTCCAGACATATTTTGTTATATTTGTGGTTGGTATGTTGTTGTAAAACAAAGGACAAATGTAACGACCTTCATTAAGAGAGCTTATCATGCTTATTTTGGAATTAAATTAGGAGATCAAGACAAAAGTTGGGCTCCACACAAGGTTTGTCTTACGTGTGTTGCGGCACTAAGGAATTGGAAAAAGAAAAGTTTGCCATTTGGGATCCCTATGGTATGGCGCGAACCTAGAAACCATACCGACGACTGCTACTTCTGTTCTTGCAATTTTAAAGGTTATAATGCAAAGAATAAAGAGAGCCTTCAATACCCAAGTCTTCCATCTGCAATAAGGCCGGTACCCCATGGTCCAGAAGTTCCTATTCCCCGCTCAACCGAGAGTCTGGATCAATACAATTCAGATTCTGATTCAGCTCCAAATCCAGACAATGATGATGTTTATGAACAGCCAACAGCTGACCGAGATCCTCCTAAACCATTAACCCAAGCCGAACTAAATGACTTAGTCAGGGATTTGAATCTGCCTAAGGACTCTGCAGAACTTTTGGGGTCTAGATTGCAGGAGAACAATTTATTGGCATCCGACACATACTTCGCTTGGTACAGAAATCGTGAGAAAGACTTCGTGCCTTTTTTCGAAGAAGATGGTCCCTTGGTATTTTGCAAGGACATCACAGGATTAGTGTGCAAGCTAGGCATCGAATACCAAACCAGTGACTGGAGGTTGTTTATAGATTCCTAAAACCAGTCTAAAAGGAGTGTTACTGCACAACGGTAACAAATATGCATCAATCCCAGTGGCCCATTCTACTCATTTAAAAGAGACCTATGATAACATGAAACTGCTTCTGGAAAAAATTCAGTATCAAAATCACAGATGGATATTGTGTGGGATCTCAAAGTCCTTTGCATGTTACTTGGGCAGCAATCAGGATACACTAAGATGCCATGTTTCATCTGAGAATGGGATAGTCGAGCACGTGACCAGCACTGGAAGAGGAAAACTTGGCCTCCTAGAGAGAATCTTACCGCAGGATCAAAGAACATTTTACATGAACATCTAGTTGAACCAAATAAAATCCTCCTACCACCCTTGCACATTAAGTTAGGCTTGATGAAGCAGTATGTCAAAGCATTGAATAGAGAAGGTGAGTGTTTCAAGTACATTTGTTCAAAATATCCAAAGATTAGCTACGAGAAAATAAAGGAAGGTGTTTTTATAGGTCCTCAGATTAGAAAGTTATTGACAGACGATCATTTCCTGAACACAATGACCAATAAAGAAAAAGAAGCATGGCTTGGTTTCAAAGATGTTAAAAACTTCTTGGGAAACTACAAAAGCCAAAATTATGAAAGACTGGTGGAAAATATGCTTAAAAAGTTTTGCGCCTTAGGCTGCAACATGAGCCTGAAAGTTCACTTCTTATTTTTTAATCTTGACCGTTTTCCCGAAAATCTCGGAGATGTCAGTGAGGAGCAAGGGGAACGATTTCACCAGGACATCAAAACCATGGAAAAGATATCAAGGAAGATGGCATACAAATATGATGGCGGATTACTGCTGGTGTCTGCAACGAGATCAGCCTAACGCACAGCATAAGAAAACATCAAAGAAGCACCGGTTTAGTCGTCATTAGTCACATCTACCTTCGTAGTCTTAAGTCTTTGGAATAAGTCCTGAAATGTTTGCAAGTAAAGAAGGTAAATATATTTTGTTTCTTTCAGTTATTTTTTTATTCTTTCATAAACAAGCAATATGCTTGTCCAAGAGCTAGGAGCTATTTAATTCTGCTTTAATTAGGTTTTACTCTATCACCTAAAGATTTCGTGCTACAAGGGCCCAAGGGGGTGTTGTAATACCTCATCTGTCCCCAAATGTTAACCACCCATTGATGGGAGGGGAGAGAGTATTTTGCTGGGAACGGGACTGGTTGTTATGTATATTTACCCTACATTATTATGTAAGCGTTACTGTAGTCTATAACAACAAAATTTATGGTTTAGCATGTGCAATCCAATGTTGGTCTCGATAAGATGGTTCACATTTGGGGATAAATGGGGGATTTATGACACACCCTGTAGTAAGAAAACCATACGTGATAGGGGAAAACTAACTATATTTTTGAGATGAGCGCACTCAAATTATATAGAATCACCAACTAGTTTGTAAAAATCGATCAACAAATTTTCAAATGTGTACTGGTATAATTCATGGTGTATATATATTCAAATACACGTAATAAATAAAATAAACATATCGTTAACAAGTAAATAGACATATATATATATATATATATATACACTGTGTGTATATATGTATATAACAATCAAGGGCTATGATACCCAAAGGGTACGATATCGTACGTGCCAGGCTTCTGGTAACGTTTCCTCTAAGTGTTACAACACACTTTCGTAGCCCTAAGCTCCTTCACGCCCCCCCGGTTTCTGTGCCCGAAAATTGTGGGTTCCTACAGTCAGTTGGGGAGGTTGGTTGCCCTCATCTTCTAAGCACAGTAGCTCCTTTAACGAGTCAGTTTTAACGATCCATTCGCCTGGTTAAGCGTAATGCCCTTCGCCTTCACGATATATTTCATCTCCTCCCCCACCCTCACCCGTACCCCATAAGTTTTTGGACCTGTTGATACAAAGAATCAGCGTATGCACTATCACCATACTCATCCCTGATCTCATCAGTCAACTCTTCGAGGAATTCCCCAACAGGCGGCATGTATTCACCCTCCCTCTCTGTGAATATCACACTATCTGTGTCTGCGTACAGGACCCTCTGCCCAAGAGAGTGCAGTAGCCCCCCAAATTTGATGCGAGCGTATGCGGTTGTGAAGCTGGCTACAGGTATGTTTGTAACACGTGAGGTATTTGCAGCCAATTCGGTAATGTTGTACTTTATTATGTACGTATTACCTACAGTGCCCGCGAAAAGTATCCGATCACTCAAGAAAATACAATATTTTTCCCTTGATATTCAGAGACACGTATTCACTTTCTATTTGTTCTAGCGACATCTGGTAACTTTGAGGTTGCTCGCTGATATGAGAGCTATCCAACGCATTCTCAAATTAGTGTTCTGGTAGCCTTCGTTGCGGGTGGCTGTGTCTCAAATTTGTCAGATTTCACTGTTTTTGTAAATTCTTGATATTTTTTTTTTTTTACAGAAAGTGGTGTAAAAAAATTTATATATAATGTGTGCTAAAAAACAACTTAAGAGTGATTGTCGAGTGCTATTGTTGCTTAGCATGCATGTGGGAAATCACAGAGACAGATAGCTAAGGAATTAAACATATCCCAAAGTACCGTTAATTTATGGGTTTCACGGGCTAAGAACAATGGTGGCCTAACCACGCCAGTCCCTAAAAAACGATCTGGCAGACCGAGAAAAACAAATTCGCGAACAGACAAACTTATGAAACGTTTAGTATTGAAAAACCCAACAATAACTGCGAAAGAAATAAAATTTAATATGAATAATTTGTTATCTGGTGTTTCTGAACGAACTATCCAGGAGCGGCTCCAAAAAGAACTCGGATTACCATCTCGCCATGCTGCTAAGAAACCGTTCATTAATGAAAAAATGCGTAAAAAACGTGTCGCATTTTGTAAAAAATACATTCATTGGACTGTTGATGACTGGAAGAAGGTTTTATTTAGCGATGAGTCGACATTTTGACATTCAGAAGTTGTCCAAAAAAGGTTCGCCGGCCTATTGGCTCAAATAGGATGGACCCTAAATACACCCTAAAGACAATGAAACACCCTCCAAGTGTGATGGTTTGGGGTTGTTTCGGTTACTATGGGCGTGGAAACTTATATTTTCTTCCGAAGAACACAACTATGAATGGTGCACGGTATTTAGCAATGCTACAGGATAAACTTCCAATGGCAATGGCAATCCAAAGGACAAAAACATACATGCATGATGGTGCACCATGTCACAGGGCCAAAATAGTGACAAAATGGATTACTGACAATAAATTTGATATTTGGATTGGCCTGGTAATAGTCCAGATCTCAATCCGATAGAAAATCTGTGGCTAATAATAAAAAATAAGGTGAATGCCACGACACTGGCTCAGTCGAAAAATTACAAGAGGCCATCAAAAAGGTATGGTGCAAGGAAATATCAGTGGAAGTTTGTCAAAACTTGATTAAATCCATGCCAAAACGTCTAGAACAAGTCATCCAAACCAAAGGACAGATGACAAAATACTAATATAAGGTTAGTATACATTTAAAACATTGTTTTTTATGTAAAAAATACAAATTTCAAGGTGATCGGATACTTTTCGCGGACACTGTACATTCACGATCTCCATGACCTCTTTATCGGGAGCATTGACAAAATCCCACACCTCGTTATAACTTTGGGCTAGATGAACGTTCCCCTTGCCTGTATTCTGTGCAAATTTTCCACAAAGCCTATTTAGGCACAACTTTGCACTAAAGCGCTTGCCCGGGTTCTTTGCAATTTGGGACCGTTCAAGTTGTATCCCTTCACGGTCACGGTAACGCTGATTATACGCCGATTTTTTCATCTTCGGTCTCAACTCCTCGCGGATACCCTGATGCTTCTACTTTATCCTTCAAAAAAGTGTTTATATATGGCGTGAAAGGGTTGGGTAGCTTCTGAAACCTCCACACCTCATATATATCTTCAATATTCTGCAGCCGTGGCGAACGGCTAGGGACAGCTCAAGGCTTGTATATACACCTCTGATCTTCCGTTGGTTGGCTGTGTGATTTCAGGCCCCATTGTTCTCCTCTGCGCACTTCACGCACAGAGGAAACATGAGCTTGTGGTCTATAACAACGGGTAAGATTGGCATCCATAAGTCGTGAGGGGGGAGCAAGTCTACGAAAGAAAGACCGAAATAGATCTCGTTCAAATTTGCTGAGAACTCATCGATAGTGTGCAGGGCTGGACCCACCAGTTTTTCAGGTGCTCCTACGGGGTACGGATTGTTCTTCATCACGGATGGGTATAAAGAACAGAAGTCGTAGTAATGGAGTTTCACGCCCTCCGCAGGAGGAAAGTACAGCTTGAAGGGATTTGTACGCCCACCGAACAAGCTATCGCCGCATCTGAGAGGAACCAGCACCATTGAACGTTTGATGGTGTTTATTTCTTCGCGGCACTGAGCATCAGTTTCCATCCGTGCATCATACTCATGCTCCCACAAGACTTTGTGAGTGAACTGGGAACCTATAAGCTGATCGCGGGTGCGGGTCCCTGCAAGACTGTCGGCAGGAGATCTACCATGGATATCTTCTACGATACCACCCTAAGGACGTGGGCATCTATGCTACCAGCAACCGTTAAAGTACGCAGTCTTCTCACCAGTGACACGGTCTTCGCTTAGACCGTCCACCCAAAAAACACGACCTGTGACCTTGATGGGGACTTCCTCCGTGTTGCGGGCATGTTTTATGTATACACCGGTCTGCTGCTCTAGATGTATGAGCCAGTAAATAGCCTTATGCCCATAAATGCCGGGATTGTTTCTCTGAATGAAGGCTAATATGTCTTTAGGCATGAAATTGTTCTTGAATACCGTAAAGCACAATGAGGCAATCGTGGTTGCAACTTGCAGCGGATCGCAGTTGAATCGGTCTATGTACATCCTTTTAAAGGCCTGGAAACACACTCTAAGCAGGCACACATCATTCAAGCAAAAGCGCTCACATTCATCCACTATATTGTATGGAATTTCATCATTAAAATTGTTGTAGTAGCGGTCAAAATCTTCACGCTCACTATCACTCATGTTGGCGTAGTTAAAGTAATGTTTGGGGGGAGGCAGGCCTACGTAATTTAAAGTGTCACTAGTGACACTCATCACATTCATCTTCCATGCACTTATCGCAGATAAGATGTGGGATAACCTCTTTGGTTTCAGCAACCGGATATGTTTCTATATCGTAGTACACAGTTATACAAGGTCTATTTTTAGGCCTACCATCTTTCATATAACATACATGCTTTATATCATCTGCCTTATATTTCTCATGGCATGTAGAACAGTGAATTTCATCGCATGTATGCGTGAATATCTCCCAATTATCCATCATATGAAACATACTACATTCACAGATTCTCATTTTCCTGCACCTGCCAATTGAGTTATGGAGCTCAAAGCATTTATTATCGAAAAATGTGAGTCTCCACACATTACAGTCCCTCTTCTCAGCTTCAACTACACGACTTTCACATTTGAAGCTTTTACACTGCTCACATACCATGTGGCAATCGTTACAATGTTTCACTATGTTGTCCGCAAACTCGATACATCCCTTACACACATCATGATGCCTTCCATATTTTCAACTTTTATCATAACTCGCGTAAAGGCCCCTTATATTACGGATTGGTAGATACGTTGACCCTGACAGCCCTAAAATGAATAGGGGGGTCTTCTACGGTCTCTCACACTGCTTTTTAAAACATACAGAGTCCTACGACGGTCACCCAATCCGAATATAACTATACGAACATTCATACCCTGCTCTACCCTTCTCAGCTCTTCAGAACCCATATTACAGTCAAATTCGATTTTGCAATCTGCGGCCAGTTTGCGCGCACGCTGCACAACCGTAGGCAACCAAATTTTTTTGACTCAGGTATTTAGTACAGTGAACATACGAGCTAAGGCTACTGCTATAAAGCCGCAACCACCATCGGTGTTTATATACCGTCCGCAAATATCCTGAGAATTGAAGTTAAGAGTACAAGGTGTGGCAATATCTATATCCAGTCAATATCAATCGTGAAATTGTCCATATTGAAGGCTGTACTACAGTACTTTGAGAGGCCTGCATTATACGGCACATAATATAATCTATATCTACAGCGGCCAAGCGCCTGTAGGGTATTACTACCCAAAAATCATCTATATCACCGTCATCTGACCCGAACCCGAAGAACAACCTTGTTCTGACTTCACGACCGTCGCCGTTCTGAAGGGCAAACTCCACAATACGTTCAACTGCGCGCTGGAGTCCGTGTTCAACACCATTGCAATACATGGTTCGCTGGTCAACCCTGACTACGTACCGACTTCTAGTCAGGGCTGGGGTGGGGTTGGCCGGTGCCCACCAGTTCGAATGTTATACCATCTTCTACAGAATGAGACGCTGGTGCTCCCGCGGGGGATGCGACCGGAATTGAACAGAAAGGGGCACATTTTTATAAGTGGGAGGAACTAGTGTGGGGGTCGTGTCGGAAGACGTAGAGGGCTGGGGCTCCTTTATTGGGGACTTAACAGCCGGTGCACTCTGGCACGCTTTATACCTGACGTGGAAGGCGATTCATCATCGTGCTTCTGGTTTGAATTGTCGCGTGGGGGCGCTACAGATGTCGCTGGTGTGAGTTCGCTAGCAGGGGTGGAGCCTGTAGCCACAACTACACTGTCATCACAGTCGTCTGTACTGTCGATGATAGGAACATGTTGCTGTACCTTATCGTCATTCACGGTTCTGTGGAAGAAGAGAAAAAACAAGACTAGAATATAAGGAATATCACAAAATTTTATTATATTTTGTAAATGTTCCACTTAGGAGGGTGACGCGTTAGAGATGGAATCTGTAGAAAAAATTCAGGTTCACGATCCCGTCCACATGTATTATATCTGGCCCTACAGGTTGTGGTAAAACTGTGTTTATGCGTAAAATCATTAAAGATAAGGGGTAGATGGTCTCAAAATTTGTGCAAAAAGTCATATGGTGCTATCCGACATACCAGTCAGTATTTAACGAGTACCAAGATGTTATTTTGTTCAACAAAGGTGTATATGACGTTAATTCGTTAAAGGGAAATGAACATACAGTCACTGTAATTGACGATCTCATGTTAGAAATGTATAAAACGTTTGCCGAGACATTTACAGTGTTCTCCCACCATCTTAACATAAGCGTGTTCTTCATCAACCAGAATCTATTTTTCAAAAATAGATACATGCGCGATGTGTCGTTAAATACACAATATCTAGTCTTATTCGCACAACGTAGAGGTGTGTCACAAATTGGGGCATTAGCCAAACAAATTTTCCCGAGTCAGCGTAAGGAGTTTTTGTAAGTGGTTTGCGACCTTCACCCGCGAAACACGTTTAGGGTGCTTCTAACAACGAATATATTCCCAAACGAGACTGAAACGGTGTATACTCCAGAATGACAAAGAGGCTAAAGAAATACCATGAATTAATAAAAATCTATTATCGACTGCCCCGGGCACTGCAACAGTTGTTTGTCAAAAATAATGACTCCGACTTTTTAAAATGCATCTGTGAAATCTGTCTTAATGTTATAAAATGTAATGTACCAATAAAACCCCCTCAGAAGGCTCGCTTACGCCGTTACAAGAACATGATACGCACACTAGCTCGTAAAAGTCAAATTGTGGAGAAGAAAAAACAAATTATTGTAGAAAGAGGGGGCTCATTTCTCCCCATCTTATTTTCAGTTTTGGGACCTTTACTGAGTAGATTAATATAATGAAGAAAGTACTCGTGATTCCGCACGAGGTGTATGCTTCATTGCAAAGCTCAAAGAGTCCAGATACTGTTCTAGAACCCCGTAAAAGCAGGCTTAAAAGAATCGAAAGCGAATTGTTAGACCTATTAAACAGTGAAAAGACACTTCATGAGAAAAGGATCTTATACCAAGGAGCTCTGCAGAAATTTCTTCATGAGTACGAAATTTATAAGAATCCGACACAGATTCCCGTGATTATTAGGCACAGCGCAGACAACGTTGAGTATGGAGGCATAGGGTCTGGAGTCGACGCGAGAGATGACCAGTCAAAGAATAACGGGTCGACCCCACAACATATCGAACATGTATTAAAAGGCAGTCTCCTACATACATTTAGGAATAGAGGTTTAAGTCTTTATAATCTATTGAGTGAGGATCCCATCATACAGTAGACCAATACAGGTGATTTCATTGTTGAAGGAACAAAGGTACAGGGCTAGAATATCGTTGACATCGTCCATGACCTGGTGAGAAAGTGGGATAGGCCCTCACCATCAGGATGGAAGCATATTAAAGCAAGACTACAACAAATAAATGTCCCCAAAACATTGATAGGAAATCTGAATAGGTTAAAAGACTTGGAGCAAGCCTCGCATATGCCACAAATGGGAACACCATCACTCCCAACGGTAGCATCTCTGAAGAGGAGAAAGAAGAACCCAAACAACAAAGGTCAACCCTCCCCGCGTGTCTCTAAATTACTCAAATGGCTAACATATTAAGAAAACACTATTATGACATTTCTAATCCAGCCTCTTACGGCAGCATTGATAGACTGTACAGAGGCGTTTATAATGAGGGAGTAAGGAAAAAAGATGTTGAGAGGTTTTTGCGGGAGCAGGATGCTTATACACTTCATAAGCCGGTGAGAAAAAGATTTAAAACAGCCAAGACAACAGCGGCATCGATTGGCCGTATTTGGCAGGAGGATTTAACAAACATGCAAAGGTATTCAGTGTATAACGGTGGCTACCGCTACAATCTATTTATAATAGATGTATTCTCTAGATATCTGTGGTTAATTCCCCTGAAAAATAAATCGCCTAACGAGGTTTTAGAAAGAGGTAAGCACACAGAGGGTGAGGTGAGAAGAGATTCGTAGAGCGCCGCGACACTCTGCGCGTTTCAAAATCAATGATTATGTAAGGCTGTCGCGTTCGGGTAATAAATTCGCGAAGGGATTTGAGCAAGGTTGGAAACGTGAGATTTTTAAAGTTAGGGCTATGAGACCTAAAGGCGAGATAATGCTGTGTTACATTGAAGATTTGAATGAAGAAGAAATTGCAGAAAACTTTTACTGCGAGGAGTTGCAGAAAGTGATATTTAATTTAGGAAAAAACGTGTTTAAAATTAAAAAAAATTTAGGTAAAGGTACAGGAAAGAGAAAAATGTATCTGGTGAAATGGCTAAGGTACCCAGAAAGCTTCAACACCTATATTAAAGCTGATGCAATAATGAAGTTTAAATAGTATGCAACATGGCGCCTAACCACTTCTATGTCACATTCCCGTCCTCTGTACATCCTGGCAACACCCTGGCCAACTTTGTACCTACTTCACGGCCCCATAGGATTGGATTGTGAGTCATATGAAGTTGGAATTTGTGAATTTCAGTAAGCCACCAAATTTTTAACTGTTGAAAAGGAACACGACATTTTTCTGGTTCTTAGAACATTCGACGATGGTGAAAAATTAGGCATAATCTTAGATGATACTATGCGATCAGTCTTGTTCGGTGAGACACAGTTCTATAGCACAAAGGTAACACTCGGACTCGGTCATTATGTCACAGCTTCGGATATTGTGTGGGGTTTAAATAAGAGTCTTCAAAAGTCGTACCTATCTGCCGATTTACTTTTTGAAGTTGTAAACATAGACACGCCTATCCACACGTTGATGTTAAAACCAACGATTAGTAAAAATATTAGACAAAGAGCTGTTCACAATTATGCCCGAGCATCGATATTGTGCAGCCCTTCAAAGAGATACCTTTCACGAAACACAACATGACTTGTCCAGCGTAATGTATCAACTGAAATTGGAGAAGTTGAACGATGGCCACCCTGACCCAGAAACCACCCTGAACGATGGCCACCCTGATGCTCCGCGATGCATATCGCTGAGCATCAGTTTGTTGGGGATACTCAGGCGCGCCTGCTGCGTATCGCTCACATTCCCAATCATATAGGACAGAGCTTGAGCATTATATATGACAAACCTCATTATGTCAATGTCGCAACTAATCTATTAACCAATATCTCAATATACTGTATATAAGAACAATTGCGGGGAAAAGTATCCCATTCGGTGACGGGAGCTTAACAGTGTAGCTTCATTTTCGTCGCACTGTGCTATAATGACCCGAAGGCCTTTCACAGTCTATCAAGGGGTGATACCACCGCGGAAGCGGACTTGGCTCCATTTTTTCAATCATACTGCGTACGGCTGTCCCCCCTTGTTGAAGAGGGTTTGCAGATATCTCAGAAGGAAAGCGTTACAATCAGGTCTTAACATAATAGAAGACATAATGGCGGAACTTGGCCTCAAGAAGCTCTAAATACACTGGACGAAATCATCAAAAATGCAAAGAGAAAAATGCGCGGTGGTGGGAAGAAGAGGAAGTCTGTCCGGAAAAAGAAGAAGGGGTTACCAACACGTGGCGAAAAACGTAAAGACTATTTCTGACTTGTCATGGCCCGTTTCATCCAACCGTGTAGTTCACAATATTGTAAATCGAAGCTGTGCCTCTTTGACATGCCCCCAACTCATGTTTCTATTGAGCACAGTGATTTTATTACGATTAACCCGTTAAACGCAATTAGCTCCCCGAGTGCCCCTAGAGAGGTCGTGATCCCCAGCTCAGGCCCTTACTATTTTGATCCAAGCTGTGTGCACGTGTACACTAAACTGCGTATAAGGCATTCAGATGGAACGGATCGCGAAGACAAATACGCTGTATTTCCAGAAACAAACTTTCTACACTCCATATTCAGTCAGTGCGGCGTGTATTTAAACCAGGTCAACATCTCTGCAGGGACGGGTTACTATCACCTACGAGCCTATCCGGAAACGTGACCCGACAATTCAGCGCAGGACAATTCAGCGCCGACAATTCAGCGCCGACAATTCAGCGCCGACAATTCAGCGCAAACAATTCAGCGCAAGACAATTCAGCGCAAGACAATTCAGCGCGAAAATACCAACAAAGAAGAAGAAGAACAAATCCAGAGGGAAGAGAGGCTTGCAACTGTTTAGGTTAGGTTTAGTTAGGTTTCTAGTTTTGAAATAAACTCTTAATTTTAACAATTCTAACAAATTTTGTTTTTTTAAATAAAATTTTAATAATTATACTCCTTTGAATTTTATCTCCGATTGTCACTCCTTCGTTATGTCATCCTTCGTACGGTATTTATGTCACTCCTTTGTTATGTCACTCCTTTGAAATGTCACTCCTTTGAAATGTCACTCCTTTGAAATGTCACTCCTTCGATACAGACCCAATTTAGCATATATATAAATATACAAAATTTTCTCTTTTTTATTTATTGCGATTTATTTTTATTATTTTTAACTAAACTTTTAACTGTACTGACTTGCGCTGAATTGTCGGCGCTGAATTGTCTTGCGCTGAATTGTCTTTGCGCTGAATTGTCGGCGCTGAATTGTCGGCGCTGAATTGTCCTGCGCTGAATTGTCGGTGCTCCATCTGGAAAATGTCCTCAACTTTTCAAAAGAAACGAAGGACACCTTTTTAACTGCCGAGGGTTATTATCAGGGTAAAGACGAATGCAGTATAAAGAACAAATTAAAAATTCTAAAATGAAGATATATGAAGGAACAACAAATTGTTTAGTTCTCAAGGAATGTGACAGTTTGGCGTGCTCTGTCAGCACGGGCTCCATCTTGTTGAAAAGTATATCTTTCACCACTACTTCGTCGAATATCAGTTAGATAGAGCGAACGATATACTTTCCAACAAGATGGAGCCCCTGCTCAGAGAGCACGCCAAACTGTCACATTCCTCGAGAACAAAACGCCGGATTTTATCGAACCCAATATGTGGCCGGCTAGTAGCCCCGATCTTTCACCACTAGATTATGGTGTTTGGCAAGTCCTGAAGTCCAAAATTTACACCCCTGGTACCAATATAAGAGATATAAATGAACTACGCGAAAGAATTCTGCTCGGCTGGGAGAAGGTGTCTCAAAGATATGTAAACAGGTGTATTGATCAGTGGCGTCCACGTTTGGAGGCCTGCGTTGAGCAGGAAGGGGAACACATCGAGCAACTTCTCAATTAAGACGAACAACATGCTAAGATAAGCATCTATGAAGTTTGGGAGCTCTAGTCCCCTTACTTTTTTTAATATGACAGTTTACCTCTAAGGAGTCACCTCGTTTTACCCACCCTGTGTGTATATATATATATATATATATATATATATATATATATATATATTATATATATATAAAATTGTAGCTTCAGTAATTGCAACAATATTGTGTAAAATTAAAATGTCTTCAATAATGTTAGTTTGTTTCGCGTTTAAGGACGAGTCTTGGATATAAATATATAATGTACAAAAAAAAATTATGCCAATGTCACTCCTATATGTGTAAGAAATATTGAGGGACATGTTACGTAAAAGTTGTTGTATACAGTAAATGCTATTATGTATTATTTCTATCATTTAATAAATTGCTGAAAATACACTGATTCTACTTATCCCGACAACACACACACACACACACACACACACACACACACACACACAAAAGAAAAACTTACATCACTTCGTGGATGACATGGCAATCAGTGGACGGGTGTGCTGCAAAACTTGTACCTTCCCCTTCAGGTCACTGTCCACGACTTGATTTCTTCAAAACTATCACAAAATGTTTCTATAATACGAATAAGTTCCTCATCGGTCCTTGAAGGAGAAAGGGACACGGATGTACATTCCCGTACTGTTATTGAAATTATTTTTAAAATGGATAAATGCACATTCTAGAATATTCCTTTCGATTATATCTGTTTTTTTAACGAGAGCTTCAGAACTATCCCACTTATTACTATGATTACATCTGTACATACGAGTAGTGTGGGCGCGGAGAGAGTGCAATGCAATTGCAACTGTTCATCAATGTTGTAAAGGAAATGTTGCATAAGGTTATGCAAGAAGGGGGATGGTGAATGTTGCAAGAGCAACAAGGGGTTATGCAACTTGGAGGCAGAGATATCCGCCAGGAGAAAGAGAGGAGAAAGAGAGAGAGAAAGAGGTGCTCGCCTGGCAGGAGCAAAGCGCATATTCAGGATTAATCCGCCTGTTGGCTTAACCAGCCAGTTGACTTAGAAGGCGTAAAGGGCTTGTTCAGGTGTACATTATTGAGTTGCCAGATTGAGTTTATTTATTTATTTAAAGCAGTGGTTCCCAAACCCATGGTCGCGACCCAAGTGAGGGTCGGAAAGGTGTTCCTGAGGGTCGCGGGACGGAAATTCTCAACGACTGATTCAATCAAACTATATGAATATAAACATAACGTATCAAAATGATTGGTCATTAACACTGCATGTACCAGCGTTTAGGGTCGCCAGGACAGGACAATATTGTATTCAGGGTCGGCACCATAAAAGTTTGGGAACCACTGATTTAAAGCATATATTCTGGCTTAAACAGCCAGTTGACTTAGAAGGCGTAAATGGGTTCTTCAGGTGTACATTATTAGGGTTGCCAGATTGTGCTATCCAGATATTTTTGACATTTCGCTTAGAAATCCGTCAGCCATTTTAGAAGGCAGCCATTTGATGTAATTAAATGTCGTGTACAACCAAAAGAATTAAATAAAGCACCATTACATCATTCTATTTATGTAGACGAATTAATGGATTCAATTTCACGAAATATATAGAAAATAAATATACAATGAAACGATGGAATATATAGGATCAAAAAATAATAATAGCATAAGAAATACGGACGAGGAATATATATATATATATATATATATATATGTGTGTGTGTGTGTATATATATATATATATATATATAAAATAAAAAATGTACAAAACGTTGGAGTATAACCATCAATGTATTAGAGAAAAAAATATATATATCAGTTATATTAAATAATTAAATATATTGAAAATAAATATACATCAAAATATTTTATGTTCTACGGCGCAAAACACTAAACTCACACGTAATCGAATCTACATTCACATCATTATTGCTTTGCACCACACGGAAAATACGTCCAGCCATTACTTCACCGCTCAAGTTATATGGATACCTATACTCGATATAAAATGCTTTCATGTAGTTCAATACTATTTTTGGGCCCACTTTACATTCGGTTGGCAAGTTATCTTTAAACATGGCTAGAATACAATCAAAAGCACGCACAAAGAGGTCATCGTTAGCCACAACATCATTATTAAATACAAGTTTATAAACACTCCTTTCCAATCGAGGGTTTTTTCTTACCGTACCGAGCTTTTCAATCGTGAACTCTTCTTCACTCTGCATAGCGGCAATTGAAATAATCTTCCAAGTCGTAACGACAGCTACTCATTATATAGAGATACAGCTCTTCAGGGTGAACAGTGTAGACAAGCTCTGCCCTGTACCGCACAAGTTCTTTGTACCAAAGTTCGGGATATTTCGAAGAGTTTAAACCTTTTAAATATGTATCCAGCTCTAGACCATCCTCGCCTTGTTCATTTCTACATTCGATGAATCCGTCGAGCAGAGCAGTGTATGAGTATTCAAGAACCATGTCAAAATAAATCATAGCCGGAACACGAGTGTCTAATATAGGCTTCAGCTTGCGGAACCCGACGATTTCAAACATTCTGTCGAGGATGAATCGGTTTCGCGGAGGGACAAGAACGTTATTATCAGATGCATTCTTCCACAGCAGACGTACATCAATGCAAGGCTGATCGTTATTTATACACAACGTGCACAACGGCATATGAGGGGGCATCACTAATCTGCTCTCTTCTTGTACCTACACCTAGAGGTATTTTATAACGGTCCTCACCCCACTTCTCAACTATCACGAAGACTCTATTCATCTCCTCAACACTTAAATAAATAACATTACGTTTGTTTGCTTGTCTGCAAATCGTTTCAAGTACATAGTTAATGGTGCCGGTTTCACGCCTGAACACGCGCAATAACTTCGTCACGGACACATCGTATGAGGCATTAAGAATGCTTCTCAAAGGAAGTTTCATCGTATTCGCACGTCCAATCGGTTCAAGCTCTGAGATGACTGAGCCACAGGTGGGCGGATCGGCTCGACGGGCGGAGTGAGTGACGCAGATGAAACGTGTACGGGCTTGTTCGAACTCGTGTGTTTCGGAAGGGTGAGGTACACGGGTGGGCGGCTCGATTGGGGGAGCGAGCCACACCATAAACTGCTGAAGCGTGTACGGGTTTGTTCCAACATGAAAGAGAATACTTGTGCTCATTATACTGGGCAAACAGAATTTTCCGCTACGTGAAGCAATACCGGTCTTAATGTTTTATCACTCACCAGACGTTTATTTCCACAAACTAAACATCTTCACAATCCGGTGCACTATTTGAGAGAAACATATACCCATATTTATCCTTTTTGTTTAACAAGCGATACTCGTCTCTGAAGTCTGTTTCGCGAAGGGACAAGAACGTTATTATCAGATGCATTCTTCCACATCAGACGTACTTCGCGTATATGTGAGCTTTTATAAAGGTTAGGTCTACAACATACTTCAATACATTGTTTGTACTACGAAATCCTACAATGCCCTCGCCAGAATACCCGTAGAGTATTTGAACATCTTGGTCCTTCGCACGGCTCAATGCAGCCTTAAAAGTATCAAAAGAGGGTGGAATAGGGAGTTTTTCAGTATCCACCACATCTTGGCACTTTGCCGAATACCAAGCAATATTAAAGGTAGCCATTACTATTTTTCGTCTACGCGGGAGAATACACGTCTGAGCGCAAGGGTATGCAGAGGTCAACTGAGCACGCAGGGATAGAGATATGTTCAGGTAGTGGCAGGAGTACGGCAGGAGAACGGCAGGAGTACGGCAGGTGTTACGGCATACCTTCGTGCTCCTAAATTCCTTCACACACCCCAGTTTCTTCGCCCGAAAATTGTGCGTCTCCACAGTCAGTTCGGGTGGCTGGTCGCCCTCATCTTCCAAGCACACCAGATCCTTCAACGAGCCAAAGTTAACGACTCGATGGTTCGCATGGTTAAGCGTGATATCCTTAATCTTCACGATATACTTCATATCATCCTCCACCCTCACCCGTACCCCATAGGTTTCTGGCCCTGTTGATACAAACGAGTCTGCGTATGCACCATCACCATACTCATCCTTGATCTTGTAAGTTAACTTTGTGAGGAATTCCCCAATATCAGGCATGTATTCACCCTCCCTCATTGTGAATATCACGCTATCTGTGTCAACGTACAGCACCGTCCGTCCAAGAGAGTGCAGTAGACCCCGAAGCTTGATGCGGGCGTAGGCCGTTGTGAAGCTGGCTACAGGTATGTTTGTAACTCGTGAGGTATCTGTGGCCAGTTCGGTGATGTACTTTATTATGTAAGTATTTCCTACATTCACGATCTCCATAACTTCTTTATCGGGAGCGTTGGCATAATCCCAGACTTCACTATAACTTTGTGCCAAATGAACGTTCACTTTGCCAGTGTTCTGTGCATATTTCCCCCAAAGACTGTTTAGACACAACTTTGCACTAAAGCGCTTGCCAGGATTCTTAACAATTTGGGAACGGTCAAGCTGTATACCTTCATGGGCACGGTAATGCTGAATATGAGCCGTTTTTTCATCTTCGGTATTAACCCCTCGCGGATATCCTGATGCTTCTACTTTATCCTTCAAAAAAAGTGTTTATGCGCCTCTGATCTTAAGCTGGTTGGTTGTATGGTTACAATCACTGTTGGTCTCCTCTGCGCACTTCACGCACATGGGAAACATGTACTTGTGATCTATAATGACGGGTAAGATCGGCATTCATAAATTGCGAGGGAGGAGCACGTCCACGAAAGAGAGTCCAAAGTAGCGCTCATTCAAGTTAGCTGAAAACTCCTCGATGGTTGGTATGGTGGGACCCACCATTTTGATTTATGGAGTTCAAAGCATTTATTATTGAAAAATGTACGTCTACACACATTACATTCCCTCTTCTCAGTTTCAACTACACTACTTTCACATTTGGGGCTTTTACACTGCTCACATACCATGTAGCAATCCTTACAATGTTCCACCATATCATCAGCAAACTCGAGACATCCCTTACACAAATCATGATGCCTTCCATATTTTCGACTTTTCTCATAGCTAGCGTAGAGATCCCTTATGTTACGGATGGGGAAATACGATGTTCCTGACAATCCTAAAATAAGTATAGGTCTTGTACGATCTCTCACGCTGCTTTTAAAAACATACGCAGTCCTACGACTATTGCTATAAAGCCACAACCCCGATCGACGTTCAAAAGCTTTCTGTAAATAACCAGAGAATTGAAATTAAGAGTATAAGGTGTGGCACTTTGACCCGCAACCCGGAATACTCTGTCAATATCTATCATGAAGTTGTACATATTGAAGGCTGTACAGTATGAGAAGCTGCTGTGGAGGAAGCACCAGGAATTGAATAATGGGGCATATTTGAGGAAGGTACTACTGTGGGGGTTGTTTCGTAAGACGTAGAGGGTTGGGGCTCTATTACTGGGGTCTAACAACCGGCGTAATCCTGACACGCTTTATACCTGACGTGGAGGGCTCTTCATCATGCTTCCGCTTTGAACTGTCGCATGCCACAGGTGTCGCTGGTGAGGGTTCGTCAGCGGGGAAGGATTCTGTAGCTACACGGCCATCGGGTTTATCTGTGATATCGATGATGGGGGGTTGTACATCGTCGTCATTCATAAGGAGCAGCACTCAAAATTTGTAATATTTTGTAAATGACCCACTTAGGAGTGTGACGTGTCAGAGATGGAATCTGTAGAAAAATTCAGGTTCACAAGCCCCTCCACATGTATTATATCTGGCCCGACAGGATGTAGAAAAAGTGTATTTATGCTTAAAATCATTGAAGGTAAGGGGAAGATATTCTCAAAATTTGTGCATAGAGTAATATGGTGCTATTCGACGTATCAGTCAGTGTTCAACGAGTACCAAGATGAAATTTTGTTCCACAAAGGGGTATATGACGTTAATTCGTTGAAAGGTAATGAGCATACAGTTATTGTAATTGACGATCTCATGATGGAAATGGATAAAACGTTGGCCGAGACATTTACAGTGTTCTCCCACCATCTTAACATAAGCGTATTCTTCATCAACCAGAATCTATTTTTCAAAAAAAGATACATGCGCGATGTGTCGCTAAATACACAATATCTAGTCTTATTCGCACAACGTAGAGATGTCTCACAAATTGGGGTATTAGCCAATCAAATGTTTCCGAACCAGCGTAAGGAGTTTTTGGATGTTTATAAAGAAGCCACAAGTCAGCGTTATGGATATTTGCTTTGTGACCTTCACCCGCGAAACACGTTTAGGGTGCTTCTAAGAACGAATATATTCTCAAACGGACCTGAAACGGTGTATATTCAGGGCCGGATTAACCATTAAGCAAAATAAGCCCGTGCTTAGGGCATCAAGGGAAGGGGGGCACCACAGAAATTTTCCATTGTCGGATTTACCATGGATTTATTATACTATTATAATCGCCTTTCGTATATTTTTAACATTAATGGTCACAAATTGCTGAGCTGAGCGTTCATTTTCTCAGCGAAGTATATTAAAAATACCAACAGAACAACTATGCAACAAGGCAGGCTGGATGCCTTATCTCTACTAAGTATAGAAGCAGATGTGTTACGTAAGATTAGTTTTGAGGATCTGATCAAAGACTTTGCAATTAAAAAAAGTAGGAGAAAACTTTTCAAATATAAATGAAGTGGAAGTATACAAAAATAAACATTATTTTCCATCTTACTGTAAGTTTTGTTTCATTTCAAAAAATAAAATTTTATTTTATGGTTTATTTTTGTTTATATTTTGAATTACATATATATGGGGCACCAAAATCTTTTAAGTGCTTAGGGCCTCTAAAGGTCTTAATCCGGCCCTGTGTATATTCCAGAATGACAAATAGGCTGAAGAAATATCGTGTATTAATAAAAACCTATCAACGATTACCCCGGGCACTGCAACAGATGTTTGTTAAAAATATCGACTCCGACTTTTTAAAATTCACCTGTGAAATCTGTCTTAATGTTATAAAATGTAATGTGCCAATGAAACACCCTCAGAAGGCTCGCTTACGTCGTTACAAGAACATAATACGAGCGCTCGCTCATAAAAGTCAAACTGTGGGGAAGAAAAAACGAATTACCCATCTTATTTTCAGTTTTGGTGCCTTTACTGACTAGATTAATATAATGAATAAGGTGGTAGTGATTCCTCACGAGGTGTATGCTTCATTGCAAAGTTCTAAGATTCCAGACACGGCTCCAGAACCCCGTAAAAGTAGGCTTAAAAGAATGGAAAGCGAGTTGCTAGCCCTATTAAACAGTGAAAAGTCACCTAATAAGAAAAGGATCTTGCACCAAGAGGCTTTGCAGAAATTTCTTCATGAGTACGAAGATTATAAGAATCCGACAGAGCTCCCCGTGGTTATTAGGCACAGCGCGAGTAGCGCTAAGCATGGCGACACAGGACCTGGGCCCGACGTTAGAGATGACCATCCAAAGAACAACGGAACACAACACATCGAACATGTGTTAAAAAACAGTCTCCCACATACATTGAGGAATAAAGGCTTAAGTCTTTATAATCTATTGAGTGAGGACCCCATCATACAGTGGGCCGATACAGGCGAGGTCATTGTTGAAGGAACAAGGGTACAAGGATCCAACATCGTTGACATTGTTCATGATCTGGTGAGAAAGTGGGACAGGCCCTCACCAACAGGATGGAAGCATATTAAAGCAAGACTACAACAAATAAATGTCCCCAAAACATTGATAGGTAATCTGAATAGGTTAAAAGACCTGGATCAAGTCTCGCATGTGTCACAACTGAGTACGCCATCGCCCCAGCAGCAGCGTCTCTGAAGAGAGAAAGAAGAGAACAAACGGCCAACCTTATCCACGTGTCTCTAAAATACGCAAATGGCTAACATATTAAGTAAACGCTATTATGACATTTCTAACCCCGCCTCCTATGGGCGTTAATAGACTGTACAGAGGTGTTTACGGAGTAGGGAAAAAAGATGTTGAGAGGTTTTTGCGGGCAGGATGCTTATACACTTCATAAACCGGTGAGAAAAAGGTTTAAAACGGCCAAGACAACAGCGGCTTCGATTGACTCTATTTGGCAAGCGGATTTAACAGACATGCAAAGATATTCAGTGTATAATGACGGATACCGCTACATCCTATTCATAATAGATGTATTCTCTAGATATCTGTGGCTAATTCCACTGAAAAATAAATCGCCTGAAACAGTTGCTAAAGCGACCAAAACGTTGATGTTAAAAGAAGAAAGGGTTCCTGGCTATTTTTGTACGGATATGGGGAATTTATAGGTCGCGCTTTTCAGAACATGCTGACAGAGTTTAATATCAGTTACTACACTAGCAGTTCTATACATAAGGCCTCTTTAGCTGAAAGAGTTCAACGTACCATAAAGGAACGCATGCATCGCTATTTTACACATAAAAACACATACAGATATATAAACGTTCTCGGGTCATTGGCATCGTTCACACCACCGTACGATTGGCACAACACCTAACGAGGTTTTAGAAAGAGGTACGCTGCCAGAGGTGAGAAGAGATGGAGCACCGCCGCCACACTCTACACATTTCAAAATCAATGATTATGTAAGGCTATCACGTTCGGGAAATAAATGCGCGAAGGGATTTGAGCAAGGATGGACACGTGAGATTTTTAAAGTTCGTGCTATGGGACCTAAAGGCGAGATAATGATGTATTACGTTGAAGATTTGAATGGGGAAGAGGTTATTGGAGGCTTTTACCGCGAGGAGTTGCAGAAAGTGACATTTAATTTAGGAAAAAGTGTTTAAAATTGAAAAAATTATTAGGCAGCAAAGGTTCAGGAAAGAGAAAAATGTACCTGGTGAAATGGCTGGGTTACCCAGAAAGCTTCAACACCTATATAAAAGCTGCTGCAATAATGAAGCTTAAATAGTATGCAACATGGCGCCTAGCCACTTCTATGTCACACTCCGTCCTCTTCTTCTCTGTCTGTACATCCTAACAACACCCTGGCCAACTTTGTGACAGAACTCCACGGACCCATTGAATTGGAGCGTGATTCGTATGAGGTGGGTTTATGTGAACTCCAGTTAGTCTCCAAATTTTTAACTCTTGAAAATGAGCAAATCATATTTCTGATCCTTAGAAGAATCGATGAGTGCGAAAAATTAGACATAACCTTAGACAATACTATGCGATCAGTCCTGTTCGGTGAGGTGCAGTACTATAGCACAAATGTATCGCTAGGAATCGGCATTATGATACAGCCATGGACATTGTGACGGGGTTAAACAAGAGTCTTGAAAAGTCGTACCTGACAAACGATTTACTTTTTGAAGTCGTAAACATAGACACGCCTGCATGCACATTGAAGTTAAAATCAACGCTTAGTAGAAATATTAAAGATAAAGAGCTGTTCACAATTGTGGCTGAGGGCCGATATAGCGCAGCTCTCCAAAGAGATACCTTTCACGAGGCACAGCATGACTTGTCCAGCTTAATGTATCAATTGAAGATGGAGAAATTGGGTGAAAGCTCTCCACCCCAGACATGTGCTATATTTACAGCAATATCGTAGAGCACCAATTTGTTGGGGACACCCAGGCGCGCCTGCTGCGCATTGCACACATCCCCAACCATAGAGGGAAAAGTTTGAGCATTACATATGACAAGCCCCATTATGTGAATGTTGCGACTAATCTATTAACCAACATCTCGATATATATAAGAACGATTGAGGGAAAAAATTTCCCATTCGGTGATGGGAGCTTAACAGTGAAACTACACTTTCGTCGTTTATAATGACCCGAAGGCCATTCACAGTCTATCGAGGGTGAGATACCAGCGTGGGAGTGGGCTTGGATCCATTTTTTCATCCATACTACGCACCGCTGTCCCACTGTTGAAGAGGGGTGCTAGATACCTAGGGAGGAAGGCGTTACAAACAGGTTTTAACGCGGCAGAAGACATAATGGGTGGAACTAAGCCTAAAGAAGCTCTAAAAAACATTTAAAACGTACACGGGACGAAATCATCAAAGATGCAAAGAGAAAAATGCGTGGTGGCGGAAAGAAGAGATCTGCCAGGAAGAAGGGGTTACCATCACGTGGCGCTAAACGTAAAAGGAAATAAAAAAGAAGTGCTCTAAGCGTATGAAACCTATGGCTGATCATTTTTTTAACTGATATAAGCTGAGGACACTACTCTCACGAATCATAGGCTGATTACTAGTTGTCGAGAGAGGTGGCACTATTTCTGACTCGTCATGGCGCGTTTCATCCATCCGTGTAGTTCACAATGCTGTAAATCGGAACTGTCCCTCTTTGATATGCCCCCACTCAGGTCTCTATTGAGCATAGCGACTTTATTACAATTAACCCATTAAACACAATTAGTTCGCCGAGTGCCCCTATAGAATTCGTGATACCCAGCTCAGGCCCTTACTTTTTTGACCCGAGCTGCATGCACATGTACGCTAAACTGCGTATAGCCCATTCTGATGGAACGGACTGCGATGATAGTTACTGCATACCCTGAAACCAACTTTTTACACTCCATATTCAGCCAGTGTGAGGTGTATTTAAATCAGGTTAACATCTCGGCAGGAACGGGTATTATCACCTACGAGCCTATCTGGAAAATGTCCTCAACTTTTCAAAAGAAGCGAAGGACACCTTTTTAACCGCCGAGGGATATTACCAGACTAAAGATGAAATGGTATAAAGGATAAATTTAAAAATTCTAAAAAAAAGATATACGAATGTTTTGGACGTCTTCATACAGATTTCACATTCCAGGAGAAACTGCTTATGAACGGGGTGGATATGAAGTTGAAGCTTACCCGCACGATTCCTGAGATCTGCATAAATCTGGGGTCTGATCAAGAAGAGGGCGCGAAACCCGTTGTGATTCACATCATGGGACGTATTTGCGTATACGCCGAGTGAAATTAAGTTCGCCAAAACAAATAGAAATTGAGAAAGACTTAATACACGCCACAGTAAAATACCCAATTAACAGGGTACAGATCAAACTATACACGGTGCCCGCCGGGTTGGCCTCGAAGCAACTAGAAAACGTGGCCCTTGGAGTCCTACCTAAAAGGATATTAATTGGAATGCAGGACCACGCCTCGACGAATGGAAAATATAAAAAGAGTGCCTTTAAATTCGAGAATTTCGGCCAAAAATATAACTATACGTAAATGGCATCGCTTTGGGAGGGACTATGATTACGGACTACTCATCAGACGCTGTGTTCCCGCTCTGCGCGAGAGCTTATAGTAGTCTGGCTCATAATACAGGTGCTGTGACGAGCTTGGGTTTGGCGTAACGCAGAAAGAATTTGTCGAAGAATTTAACATTTATTCATTTGATATTACCCTGACTTGTCTGCTGTAAATACGCACTTAAGTCCACAACAGAGTGGGAATATCTCAGTCAGGTTGGAATTTGCCAAGCCTATAGACGCGCCTATTAGTGTACTCGTGTACCTCGAATCACAAGCACTAATAGAAGTTGATCGTTTCAGGAACGTGGTCACAGACTTTTAAAATGGACGCGAATACACTCCAGAGAGTAATGAAAAGTGACCGAATCACACGCTCCAAATTTATCGGCGTGTTTGCGAAGAATGAAATATTGAAATTGCCAACTACGAGAAACTGGTACGGGATTATCGTTAACACCGACATTGTGGGGGTGAGGGGATTCATTGGTTTGCAATCTATTTTAAAAATAGGGAAAGAATGTACTTTTGACTCACTCGGCACTCAGCCCTGGAATGATCTGTGGTTGTACAGTTTATCGCAGATACATGTACCTGAGATTGTATGGAACCCGTATCGCTTTCAAGGATATTATAGTAACACGTGCGGATGTACGCCTCTCATTTCTCATGCACATGTCACGTGGGAAGGGATTTAAAATTTTTTAAAATTATTCGATTTGTGCGACACTGAAATGAATGACGAGTTGGTATGCAAACAAATAAAAAAAAGTTCCCATATGTTAGCACTCGCTGTATTGTGTAAAGGTGTGTATCTATATTGTATAAAGGCCTATTTGTCGCCATTAAGACTTATTTAATGGACACTGGTTCCGTTTTGTACATGTTTTCTACCATTTAATAAATTAAATGAAAATACAATGTGTTTTGTTCTTAACCCCAAAAATACACTAGTTCCTCGATCACCTGGCATTCGTTGGACCGGATGTGAGCCAATACCTCGTCCTCTGTATTCAGGTCGCTGGGTTGGCTGTGCGGTAAAGCATCCATATCATTTATTCCCCTTTCATTAAAACGAAAAGTAGCTATAACACGATCAAGTTCCGTTTCGCTCCTTTAATGAGAAGTTAACATGATTAGTTCATACTGATAGAAATAAAGTTAAGTAAATTTAAAGTTTAATTATGCCGGGGTATGCTACGCTAGGTTAGGTTATATTAAGAGATAAGTGGCAAAACGCTGGGTGATGGAATCACCGTTAAACCGTAAGTCTAGGGTGGGGTGAAAAATTTGACCTCCTGTGCTAGGTTAGGTTAGGTTATATTATACCCGGGTAGGTTACGCTAGGTTAGGCTATATTATGTCCGGTTAGGTTAGGTTATATTCGGTTAGGTAATGCTAGGTTAGGGTAGGTTAGGTTATATTATTATAAAAGAGAAAGAGCCCTGGGCCGATATATATATATATATTATATATATATATATATATATATATTATATATATATATAGGCTAGGTTAGGTTAGGATATATTATTATAAACGATAGAGTCTCCTGGGCTAATATATATATATATATATATATATATATATATATATATATATAGGCTAGGTTAGGCTAGGATATATTATGTCCCGGCTAGGTTCAATTGTGTTAGGTTAGGTTAGGTTCAGTTGTGTTAGGTTAGGTTATATTATTATAAACGAGAAAGAGTCCTGGAAATAATTTTCTCATTGTAGAAAAACTCAGAATAAAGCTAGGTTAGGTTAGGTTACATTATATCCGGTAAGGTAATGCTAGGTTAGGTTATATTATAAACGAGAAAGAGCCATGACGCGATATATATATATAGGCTAGGTTAGGATAGGATATATTGTTATAAAAGATAGAGAGTTCTGGGCCGATATATATATAGGTTAGGTTAGGCTAGGATATATTATGTCCCGGTTAGGTTCAATTGTGTTAGGTTAGGTTAGGTTTACTCGTGTTAGGTTATATTATTATAAACGAGAAAGAGTCATGGGAATAATTTTTTCGTTGTAGAAAAACTCAGAATAAAGCTAGGTTAGGTTATGTTATATTATATCTGGTTAGGCCATGCTAGGTTAGCTCGACCTCTGAACAGATTTCCTTTCACTTCGCTTTATCACGAATTTTAAAAATGATTTAACATTGAATGAAACCAGCATATAAAATCACATATTAATCACTTAAATTTCAAATGAGGTGACCGTTGGATCTTGCAATCCATCGCAAATTTCTGTAACAGTCTGCCAGCGTTGAAAAGATAAATTGCAGAGAGTGATGGGACGTTTTGATCTTCAAACAGTTCGGGAGAGTTGTAGAGTTGACTCATGGTGGGGATATTTCAAAAGCACTGAGCGAAAAAAACATATGAATTGAGGCTCTGAGATGAAAGTGACCACTTTTATAAACGGGGTCGTGATTGTAAATACCCGAATCGCGAGCTTCCTATTGGCTGTCAGTGAATTTTGGGCGGGGCTTGACGTATAGGACCGCCTAGACTCCAACCAGAAGTCCTGGGCTCCGCCCAACAGGGTTGTGATTGGCTGCCCCGTTAAATCTGGGGCGTGTCAAAAATATCTTGCCCTTTCCAGATCCGTGGATAGAGAAACGCGTTGTTCTTTGATCTTGTATTCTGCCCCCATGTGTTGGTGGGGGAAGGGGGATTTAAACGAATGGTAAGCCTGCATTTAAACGAGGACCTTAACGAGGTTGGTTTGTGGATCGGTTTATGGTGCCCTATCTAAAATAGGATCGGAAAATTTATTTCCTCTGAAATATAAAACTGGAAGGTAATTATCCACGAATTTTAAATTCAACAGTGCGCGAAGCTCGTTCTCGTACCTGTAAAAGTTTATTGGGGGCCCCAGATTTCGCGAACGATACAATAAATAAATTTCTCAAAAAATGACAGAGTATTCCGGGTTGCGGGTCATTAAGCCGGAGTTTATGATCTCGAACAGAACGCTGTTTAATATAATTGTGTATATATATTAGGTCATCCCATAAGTAATGTCGTTTTTTACGATAGATTAAGTTTAAACTAGCCCTACTCGGTTTAAGCATAAATTTTCCGAAGGTTATATCTAAGAGGGATCTATCGTGTTTCGCTACATACTTTACAGACCTTGACCAGTGAAGACGTGTGTTTTGCTTCATGTGAACCCCTCATAAACATGGCGGTATCAGAAGAGCATTTCAGGCATATAATGCTTAACGAGTTAAAAAAAAGGAATAGTGCTACTGAAACAAAACAACGCGAAACAATCACAACGTTTATGGCAACGATATTCTGCATGAGGAAATGTCAAAGATGGTTTCAAAAGTTTAGGAATGGTGACTGCTGTTTGACAGATGCAGCACGCTCTGGATGCCCTGCTGAATTTGATGATGACCTACTGTTAGGCGCACTTGAAGAAGACTGTTCAACAACTGTCGAGGAATTGGCCCAGAAACTCAATTCATCCCCGTCCACCATCCATCGACATTTGCAACAACTCGGGAAAGTGCCTAAGTTAGGAAAATGGGTGCCACATGAATTGTCGGTCGACAATCTGAGGGTGCGGGTAAACATTAGCATAGCTCTTCATTCCCGTGAACTCCAAGATCCGTTTTTGCACCGTTTAGTGACTGGTGATGAAAAGTGGATACTGTACCAGAATGTTAAGCACCGTCGACAGTGGGTTTGTGCCGGAGAACCAGCGACACCACAGCCAAAACCAAATCTTCACCCTCGGAAGGTGTTGCTTAGTGTTTGGTGGGATAAAGATGGTGTAATACACTTTGAAACCTTACCACACAACCAAACAATCACCGTTCAAGTCTACTGTCAACAGCTGGATCGATTGAACACTGCACTAAAAGAAAAGAGACCTTCTTTGGTTAACCGGAAAGGAATCGTGTTCCACCACGACAACGCACGTCCTCATACCGCTCGGATCACTTTTGCAAAAATTGAGGAGCTTGGGTGAGAAAAACTTCCACATCCTCCATATTCTGCAGATATTGCGCCTTCAGATTATCATCTCTTCAGGAGTCTGCAAAACTATCTTAACGAGAAACAGTATACTTCTTTAGATGACCTGCACACCAGTCTTTGTACGTTTTTTGCCTCAAAACCGCCTGAATTTTATAAACATGACATTGAAAAGCTTGTAGGACGTTAGCAGAGTGTCATTGATTCCGATGGAAAACATATACTAGATTAAAAAGTTTCAGTTGAGTTTTTTTTGTCCTTCAAATTCCGATTTAATAAACGACATTACTTATGGCATGACCTGATATATATATATATATATATATATATATATATATATATATATATATATATATATATATATATATATATATATATATATATATTTTTATATATATATATACAGGGTGAGTCAAAAGTTTCCATACATAGGCAAAATGGTCATGATAAAACTAAAAGCAGTTTCTGGGTCACTGAATTAGCCACCGTGGTCCCGTTGAGTGGCCTCCGAGGACCCCAGACCTCACTCTCCCCTTGATTTTCACTTGTGGGGTCACTTGAAGGCTATGGTGTACCAGGTGAAAATACAAAACACGGACCACCTAAAGGAAGGCATTCGTGATGCGTGTGCACGCATAACACCAGACGTGTTAACGTGCGTCTGCCATGACTGGGAAGAACGCATTCGTATGTGCATTCAATGTAATGGTCCCCACATAGAACACATTTTGTGACTTACAAGTAATTGCATAATAAAGTGACCATTTTGCCTATGTATGGAGACTTTTGACTCACCCTGTTTGTGTATATATATATAAATATATATATATTATATTTATATATATACACACACACATATTTATATATATTATATTTATATATATATATATATACATTATATATATATATATATATATATATATATATATATATATACAGGGCGTCCCAAAAAAATGTATACACACTTAAACTGATAGCTCAATTGATGTTTCTTTCTTTCCAAGTTAAACCCATTAGAATTAATAATGGCAGTCAGACTAAGCTTTGAACAAAGGAAATTCATTCTAAAATGCTACTGGAAGTGTGAAAACGCAGTTGAAGTGCAAAGACAGTTTAGGAGGGAGTTTCAAACAGATCCACCAACGCGACTTACCATCACTCGAATTAGAGATAAGTTTGAAGCCGATGGAACTGTTCAGAATGTCCACAAGAAGCGTTCCGGAAGACCACGGACATCGACAAGCCCCACAAAGCAAGAAAGAGTACTGGAAACGTATCACCAAAGTCCAAGAAAATCTGTGCGGCAAGCGAGTCGTGAGGTAGGAATTTCAGAATCGTCTGTCCAACGCATTTTGAAGCGCTGTCAATGGAAAAGTTACATTCCAAGATTAGTCCATGCTATTAATGAAGATGATCTGGACCGAAGAGTGGAGTATTGCGAGTGGTACTTGGCACGATGTGGATGTGGATTGGACGAAGGGGTTTCGTAGAATACCCTCAGCGTTCACCAGACCTCACACCACTAGACTTTTTTTATGGGGATACTTAAAAGACAAAGTCTACGCTAAAAACCTGCAACAGTCGCTGAATTGAGAGCAGCCATTGAACGAGAATGCACACAAATACCAAACGAAATGTTTCGTGATGTTTGCGATTCCATTGCTTCGCGTTATCAGCAGTGCCTGGACCAGAACGGACGTCAGTTTGAAAACAGGCGTTGACAAAACAATTGAATAATGTCTGTAGATTCTATTACATTTTGAAAATGAAATGTATTTTAATAAACACTGCCTTTATAAGTATTTAAAGTGTGTATACATTTTTTTGGGACGCCCTGTATTTATATATATATATATATATATATATATATATATATAATATAATTATATATATATATTATATACATATATATTATATACACATATATATTATATACACATATATTATATATACATATATATTATACACAAATATATATTATATATACATACAGGGTGTCCCGTAAGTCTGGACCCACAGGGCAAAATTAATAAAATGACAAAATAGTCCAAAAATTTATTACATAATCTGTTCAAAGTGTCCGCCGTTGTGTCGCACACATAGTTCAAGACGCAATCTCCACTGCGACAGCACTTTCTGAATCACAGTCGCAGAAATTTCTTGACACGCCTCCACAATGCGTGCTTTAAGGTGGAAAATGTTCTGAATTTTGACCTCGTACACTTTGGCTTTCAAGTGGCCCCACAAACTTGAACTCTCTCCTCTCTAGTCAGTGACATGGTTTACCTGCAACATAATAAAAAAATATATTATAAATCCCTATGGGTCCAGACTTATTATAATGTTATAATGTTATAATGTTTCAGGCCAACAAAGACCCTAGGATCCACTCATGGCTGGTCTACCTAACTGTGTTCGTAATTGTGTATTGTGCATGCCCCCCGTGGTGGCGGAGGGGACCTACAATTTTACGTGGGTTCCGAGCCACAAACACAAAGCCTTAATTTTACAACCTTAAACTATACCCAATCTATCAACATATGCGTCTAATCGATTTTTAAACATGTTTATAGACATGCTACTAATTACTTCTACCGGAAAACTATTCTAGCTATTAACTATTCTATGCGTAAAAAAGTTTTTGGCAACTGCTGTCTCGAACCTTCTACTTGTCAACTTACACCCGTTATTTCTAGTCCTATTATATTGAGATATTTCGAAAAAGCAAGCTCTATCTACGTTATCGAACCTATTCATAATTTTGAAAACCTGGATTAGATCACCCCTTAGCCTTCTAGTCTCGAGTGTAGTCAATTTTAACTCCTTAAGCCTATCCTCGTACGACTTTGACATAAGCGACGGAATCATCTTATTTGCTCGTCTTTGAACTCTTTCGAGTTTGTCTATATCTTTTCGCATATGCGGATTCCAAAATTGGATCGCGTACTCCAAATGGGGTCTAACTAATGATTTATAAAGAGGAATCATAATATTGCGCGACTTGTACTCAAAATTCAGAGCTATAAAACCTAACACTTTGTTCGCTTAACTTATATGTAAAATTTTGCACTTTCCGACGTTAAATCTCATTTGCCATGTGACTGACCAATCAACGAATTCATTCAGATCTTCCTGGATTTTATCTCTATCTTCGTCATTAATCGCCCTACCTACCACCCAGCTTCGTGTCATCCGCAAACTTTGAAACTGTACTGACTAGGCCGACATCTAAATCGTTAATATATATATAAGAAAAAGCAAGGGGCCCAATACAAAACCCTGAGGAACGCCACTCGCTACATTAGCCCAACACGACTCCGCTCAACGACCACCCTCTGTTTTCTACCTCGCAACCACTCTTCTAGCCAATTTATTACTACACCCCTGATTCCATGAGCCTTAGTTTTTTCAATGAGTCTTTTGTGCGGTGTGGGGTCAAACGCTTTTTGAAAATCTAAATGCACTACATCAACCGCCCGATGACTATCGTAAACTTCAACCACGCTTTGATAAAATTCTAAAAGATTAGTTAAGCAAGATTTGTTTCGCCTAAAACCGTGCTGAGTATTTCTATCTAAGTTGTGGAATTCTAAGTGTTCGACTATACGATCCCTAATTATTGATTCCAGTAGCTTACCTACAACAGACGTTAAAGTGATTGGCCTATAATTTCCCGCCGCAACTTTATCGCCTTTCTTAAAGATAGGTGTTACCTTTGCTAACTTGAAATTATCTGTTACGCACCCCTCAGAAATAGACGCATTAAAAATCTTTGTTAGCGGCAAAACAATGTTATCTTTTAATTCTTAAAGTTGTATGGGATATATGGAATCAGGCCCAGGTGATTTACGCATTTTCATTTTATTAAAATAGCGCATTACCTCTCCATCACTAACCACAATATTATCCAAAATATTACCATTATCAAAAGGTATTATGTCTATGACTGTAGGGATATTCGTTACATCTTCTATATTAAAAACTGATTTGAAAAATTCGTTTAGCAAGGTAGCCATTTCTTTGTTTTCAGAAACTAGATCTCCGTTAACATTTTTCAACGGCCCCAAGACACTTTTTACTGGATTTCTATTGTTGACGTATTGAATCGCATAAGGTTTTCTTTACCGTCACGAGCTATGGAGATTTCAAATTCGCGCTTGGACTTTTTAATTACACTTTCGCTTCACGCCTCAGAGATATGTAGTTGTTTCGTAACCACAAATTGTCTTTATCGCACTTATGTAGCCTATAAGCCTCTATCTACTCTTTATAATGTCTCCTACTCTAGAAGTAAACCACAAGGGCTTGTTGTTTACTTTCGCACGCTTAATTTTGTACGGTACACATTCCTCATTTATAGTCCTAAATACTGTTTCAAACGATTCCCACATTAGTTTTGCGTTGGAGATCTCCATTACATTTTCCCAACTGACGTGTGACAATTTATTTCGAAATTTACAAAAGTCTGCGTGCTGGAAGTTAGGAATTTTAGTCGAGTTAGCAGGTTTCGAGTGACTTACTGAGAGGACAAACTCTACCATATTGTGATCGCTATTGCTTAACGGTTCTATTACTTGAAGATCAGTAATTA